>CM059425.1:43831685-43875053 GCA_030390025.1 Squalus acanthias
GAAATAGCAGAGGCTCTGACCATCATTTTCCAATCCACTCTGGCTACAGGTGTGGTGCCAGAGGACTGGAGGACTGCTAACATGGTACCGTTGTTCAAAAAGGGAGAAAGGGATAGACCGAGTAATTACAGGCCAGTCAGCCTAACCTCGGTGGTGGGAAAATTATTGTAAAAAATTCTGAAGGACAGGATAAATCTTCATTTAGAAAGATACGGATTAATCAGGGACAGTCAGAATGGATTTGTTAAGGGAAGGCCGTGTCTGACTAACTTGATTGAATTTTTTGAGGAGGTAACAAGGAGGGTCGATGAGGGTAGTGCGTTTGATGTAGTCTATATGGATTTTAGCAAGGCTTTTGATAAGGTCCCGCATGGTAGACTGGTCACGAAAGTAAAAGCCCATGGGATCCAAGACAAAGTGGCAAGTTGGATCCAAAATTGGCTCAGAGGCAGGAAACAAAGGGTATAGGTCGAAGGGTGTTTTTGTGACTGGAAGGCTGTTTCCAGTGGGGTTCCGCAGGGCTCAGTACTGGGTCCTTTGCTTTTTGTGGTATATATCAATGATTTAGACTTGAATGTAGAAAGTATGATTAAGAAGTTTGCAGATGATACAAAAATTGGCCGTGTGGTTGATAATGAAGAAAGCTGCAGACTGTAGGAAGATATGGACTGGTCAGGTGGGCAGAACAGTGGCAAATAGAATTCAATCTGGAGAAGTGTGTGAGGTAATGCATTTGGGGAGGGCTAACAAGGCAAGGGAATACACTATAAATGGTAGGACGCTGAGAAGTGCAGAAGATCAGAGGGGCCTTGGAGTGCATTTCCACAGATCCCTGAAGGTAGCAGGACAGGTGGATAAGGTGGTTACGAAGGCATACGGGATACTTGCCTTTATTAGCCAAGGCATAGAATATAGGAGCAGGGAGGTTATGCTTGAACTGTATAAAACACTAGTTAGGCCGCAGCTAGAATACTGCGTGCAGTTCTGGTCACCACATTACAGGAAGGATGTGATTGCACTAGAGAGGGTGCAGAGGAGATTTATGAGGATGTTGCCTGGGCTGGGGAATTTTAGCTATGAGGAAAGATTGGATAGGCTGGGATTGTTTTCTTTGGAACAGAGGAGCCTGAGGAGAGACCTAACTGAGCTGTATAAAGTTATGAGGGGCCTAGATAGAGTGGATAGGAGAAGGGTCAATAACCAGGGGGGCATAGATTTAAAGTAATTGGTAGAAGGATTAGAGGGGATTTGAGGAGAAGTTTTTTCACTCAGAGGGTGGTGGGGGTCTGGAACTCACTGCCTGAAAGGGTGGTAGAGGCAGAAACCCTCATCACATTTAAAAAGTACTTGGCTATGCACTTGAAGTGGCATAACCTACAAGGCTACGGACCAAGAGCTAGAAAGTGGGATTAGTGTGGATAGCCCTTTGTCGGCCAGCATGGACAAGATGGGCCGAATGATTCTATGATTCTGTGGACACCAAGACCTCCTACTAACACCTCGGTAACATCGCCCAACTCTGCCCCGCCTCAGGTCATCTGCTGCTGAAACCCGCATCCATGCCTTTATTACCTTTAGACTTGATTATTCCAATGTTCTCCTGGCTGGCCTCCATCTTCCACTCTAAATAAACTTAAGCTCATTCAAAACTCTGCTGCCCGTATCTTAACTCGCACCAAGTCCCGTTCACCCATCACCCCTCTGCTCGCTGACCAAATTGGCTCCTTGTCTGCAACGCCTCAATTTTAAAATTCTCATTCTTGTTTTCAAATCCCTCCATGGCCTCGCCCCTCCCTATCTCTGTAATCTCCTCCAGCCCTACAACCCTCCGAGATATCTGCGCTCCTCCAATTCTGGCCTCTTACACATCCCCGATTTTAATTGCTCCAGCATTGGCGGTCGTGCCTTCGGCTGCCTAGGCCCTAAGCTCTGAAATTCCCTCCCTAAACCTCTCTGCCTCTCTATCTCTCTTTCCTCCTTTAAGACGCTCCCTAGAACCTTCCTCTTTGATCTGCCCTAATATCTCCTTATGTGGCTGGGTGTGAAAATTTGTCTGATAACGCTCCTGTGAAACGCCTTGGGACGTTTTACTCCGCTAAAGGCGCTATATAAATACAAGTTGGTATTGTTGCTACTGTTCTCAGCAGCACTGTTTAATGTCAGCAAGTCCAGATTAAAACAGTTGAGAAACCAGACTTAGTTATTGCTCTTACCAAAGCCTGGTGCTACCCTCTAATCTCTTCTTTTATGCTAGTCTCTCTTCCCTACACCCCCAACCTCACTATTAGGAGTTATGTGCACTGTCAGGAAGAGAGCCAGGTTTGCCTGGTATGCATCCAGTTCCAATCAGAGCCTCTACATCACTGATTCATATTTTGGACGCTCATTTGTGTTCTAGGCAGCAACTTGGCCTGCTAGAGTACTGTCTGGATCAGTTCAATGTCAGCGTACATGATCACGATATGTGTCCTTGTGTTAGTGGTCAACCCAGCATTCATCTGTGAAAGGAAGAGCAAGAAAATATTTTTCAAATGACTTGTAAGAAACAGAACATGAGCAAGTACCAAACACATGGCCAAATGAATTTATCCAGTTTCGCTGTGCAAATATCGTTCAGAAATTGAAAATGAAGAGCCGCTTGTAGTCTTGGTAACCTTCACATTTCCGTGCATGTACTTGCATAAAATAGAGGTGAAGTAGTTACATGAATAAACAGCTTTGAAGATATATGTTCAAATTGAGTGTCTTTTAATCCTGCTGCAGTTAACTATTTAAGAGCCAATTGCCACTGGTTAAACCCCAATTTTCTCACATTTGTGATTATCTTACCTGTATAATGTCCTGCAAGCTTTCCTTTTCAATTTATTGATAAATTGTCAGAGCAGTGCAGATGTTGAAGGAACCTATAAAAGTTTGAAGACAAGAACAAATCAACAAACTTGCATTTATGTAGCACCTTTTACGTCCTCAGGATGTCCCTAATTGCTTCACAGCCAATGAAGTACATTTGAACTCCAGTCCATGTTGTTATGTAGGAAAACACAGAAGTCAATTTGTGCACAGCAAGATTCCACAAATGACAATGAGAGAAATGACCAGTTAATCTGTTACTAATGGTGTTGGTTCAGGGATAAATTTTGACAGGACAAAACACCCGGAGAGCTCCCTACTCTTCTTCAAATAGTGCCATGGGATCTTTTACGACCACCTGAACGGGCAGACAGGGCCCCAGTTTAATATATCATCTAAAAGACAACACCTCCAACATTACAGTATTCCCTCAAAACTACACAGAAATGTCAGCCTGGATTATGTACGCAAGTTCTGGAGTGGGCCTACAACCTTCTGATTCAGAGGCAAGAGTGCTACTACTGTGTCATAAGAAAGCATCACAAGCAATACATGGTATCTCTGGATGGGGTAAGTAAACCAGATTATGCCAGCCATCTGAGAAGGATACAGAAGCAGCTGTTAGTTTTTGAGAAAAGTACCATCTTTCCAATACTGATTCAGTCTATCACATTGGTTAGTTGACAAGATATTAAACAGTGCACTGAAATGATCTGTAGAGTCATTAGCAGTCTAAATATTTCAATGAAGTATTATCATTGGCTGCACATAGCTGAGTAAGTGAGTCAATTATTTTGTGACTATTGTAATATTCAAAGTGAAAGATTCTGCAGCACTCAAGTGCCCTGCTCCAACATGATGACCAAGGAACAGAGCTGACTAGTTTTAATAGAGAGCTATGCACGCCAAACTATCCCATCTGGCCAGTAAAGGAATGAGGGTGAAGGACTAGGAAGAGGAAAATAGGGGAAAGAGTTAGTCGTTTGTCGTATGATTTTAAACAGGCGCATACTAATGGCAGTAACTTTTTGGTTATGGCTCATTAATACAAAATTGCAGTAATTATGGATTTTACAGTCTAATTACAGTTTAATAAAACATATTGCTGTATCAAGAGCTTGGCAGGGCACAAGATTAAAGTTCTATAGATCTAGTGATGCCTTTGCTGTATAAAACCGGTATCAGAGAGTGAGAGTCAAGTGTTATAAATGATTGCTTGTTAGAAAAACATTGACTGGAAATTTACAATAAATCTACACTAAGAAAACAGTGACAAAGAGTTGGAGACATCAGATTTGGACAGTTTTGTACATGCGCTTGGAAAAGTGATGAATGAAGTGGTGGAGTGAAGAGGAAGCTGTGATGATCAATATCAGGAATTTCTAGGACATGCAAATGCAGATTTCATGGAAACTGGAGTCAGGGTGTCACATAGTGCAATTAAATCTAATACAAATTGGAAAAACCTAATTGTAATCTATAGCTTATTACAATGTTTTAAAGCACAAAGGGGGAAAAATTCGGTGGTGCCCCCTTTGGGGCGCTAACTTCGCTGGGTCACTGCTTTTGGCACCCCGAAAAAGTTAGCACCCCTGCGCCGTAAATTCAGTGGTAGCGCCCCAAGCAGGAGGCGGGGCGCTACTGGAAGCGCTTCCCCTCCTTCCAGGGGCGCTACCATTGAATATCGCGGCGCTACGTGCAACAGCACCACGCGTGTCGGCACATAGCACCACGGTACTACAGGCCTCCCTCCCCTGATTAAAGGGGAGGGGCCTAGCGCTGCGAGCACCGTGACCCTGCAGGGCCACTGGGGAGCGGGGTGCCGGGAAAACAGCCCGGCACTCAAGAGGAGTGCCGGGCTGACTGATCGCAGCAGGCACCGCGCATAAAAAAGCAGAAAGGGGCGGGTGCTGGCAGGCGGCCCAAAGAAAATGGCCGCCCGGCACTTGCCCTTTAATTTGCACCGCCACGGCTGCAAAAACACCACCCTGACCCTGTTGGACATATCGTCCAGCAGTAGGTCAGGGGGCGCAACCCAAGTTTGCGGCCGGGGCGCAAATGGGGTGCTGCGCACGCCGCTAGGGGCTTTGCACCCTGTTAGCGCCCCCAGAGAGGCACAAAGCAACCCAATTTTCCCCCCAAAGTATTCTATGTCTTGATAAAAGTTATTTGCTGAATATGGCAAAAGACACTGGTTTATTGAGACCAACAGCCATGTTGAAATGTGGATTATTGAATAAATCCAATGATGATAAATTGGTAGTTCCGAATTGTCCCATCTGAGTCCTAAGCAGAGCAGTCTGCCACTCCAACTCAGGTTGAGTGAATTTCCTTATCGCAAAGCAGACTGAGTCACGGAGAAGAGGAAGCGAGATAAACACATGAGGGAGAAAGGAATAGAAGGATATGTTGATGGAGTTAGATGAAGAAGGGTGGGAGGAGGCTCGTGTGGAGCATAAACACCAGCTGGACCTGTTGGGCCGACCGGCCTGTTTCTGCACTGTGAACATTATGTAAGAGATACTTCTCAATGGGGAGAGTTGTAGCTGAGCAGTCACTGCTTGAATTGTCTGTTGAATTGTATCTCACCATCAGGGAGCAAATCTGATGGTGAATGTCAATAGAGTCATGGCTCAGAATGTCCAGCTTACTCAGATGGAGGGAATGCATGATTGTTGCACTGCATCACTGGAGAGAAAACTGAGGCTAAATCTGTGATTTAATATCAGAATCGGATTTTTTTCTTTTATTTGTTTAATTAATCATTAGGTACATTTGTTAAGGTGTGAGAGAGTGCTAATAAACTGACTGTCTATTCTATAAATGCTTTGACACATTTCAGGAAATCTATATATGAAGCTGAATATAATCTAAAATTAAACCTACACAGTTGTACATTCCACAATTGTTTTGCAACTTCACCAGTAAAGAGAATATTGCTTTAGTCTATGGGATACAAAACCTTCCACTAGTGACCTTGAGTTCATAACCCATCAGCACCACAATCATGAATGAGTTGTGAGAGCCATGTTGTAAATGGAAGATTTTCCATATCTGCCCAACATTATTTGTTTATGTGCATTGATAGTTTTATAATACAGTATTGGGTTTATTCTGATTATTTTTAAGCTGCATCTGGTGTAACCTATTGTTGTCAGTCAGGATCCGGTACCTGTTCCAGAAATGCCATCAGTTCAACAGTGGTCATGCTGGAGTGACAACTAAATGGGGGCTGGTTGAATGATCAGAGCTGAGAGAAAACTGAATATGGTTCAGTATATTTGCAGCAGGATCCACAGCCAGATAAAAAGGCTCCACACTGGCGTGATCTGCAACCAGTACCCAGCAGTCACGTGACACCTGTGGTGATCTTTCACTGTCAGATTTCAGAAGTAACCCCAGCAAATGATATTCAACAGATGCTACTTAAGGGGTCATCGTTCCAAAGTAAAGTGTCTTGTGGAACACTTAATCATGTCTGCATACAAGGAAAGGAACAATAAGCTGATCAGTAATGCAAAGGCATTGTTGATCATATCAGGTGCTGTGATCAGGTAATTTTCTCACTGCTTTAAGTAGAATGATAATAAAAAAAACACATTACAAACGTTTGCTGTGTTCACTGTAGTGCAAACAAACCCCAGGAGCCAGCATATGGAGTATTAAGTATTGAGAGCAAGCTGCTTATGGCTCCAGTAACTGAGCCTGACAGGTTACAGTGTGACAGCCCCTTTCATGGCTTTTTTGCAGTACGCATATGTTAAACATCTGCTGAACCAGTTTTGGATCACATTTGTAAATTTAAAGATTGCAAATCTAACAGATATGCATACATTACGCTTAAATTAGTATCCTCTGTAAACGAGAATTTATTGGTTGCATTTCATTGATGTATCTCTTTCAATGTTTTGATGATACATTCTCGATGCAAAGCAATATGAAACATTTGCCTAGTTTTTCTAGAGGACATAACTTATATGTTAAACATCTTGTAGAACAGGATTTTATTATCAAATAACCAGTAAACAGATTATTATTTTTCCTGTATACTTTATAGTCTCTGGGGAAGGGACATTGTAATATTTCACCCATCAAGGACATGACCTGAGTTATTTATAGACTATGATGAGACTGTCCAACTGTTTGATGTCCCCATAAATGATTGCCTAGAACTACTGAATTTCACACATCCCGTTTTCACGACCTGCTAGGTTTGGTTATTTAAAAAAAAGTTACTGCAATTAGAACTTACAATGACAGATATCAGATTATGCCTTTGGAGTTTGAATTGCATATCGTTACAGAATTAATAGTTCGGCACAATCACAAACACAGTCACATTTTGCATATTAAATAGTACACCAAACATACACATGCTCTTTTACATTAAAAAGTTGCAATGACATAGTTGTGTGGGGGGAGAGCAGTGTTGGGTAACAGGATTATGTTTGGTGCACAGCAAGGTTGTAGCACCACACAGGGCTACACCCCAGACAGCAGTGAGCATCAAGGTTCTAGCACCACAGAGGGCTAAACCCCAGACAGCAGTGAGCATCAGTGCAATGCACACACCTTCTACAGCACTACATAATTTACATAACCCAAACCAAATCTGCCCATTTTGATTGGTCCTTTCAACAATGTTGGCTAACGTCACAGGATTATACACTTCACTATCTATGAGCCTGAACCACAAAAATACACTTCTCAGAAAAAAGTCCACAATTTCAAATGTTCACAAGTTTGCCAGAATTCTGATAGATCACCACTTGGGATGTAATAAATGTCAATTTTACTTCACAAAACTGGAATTAGCAAAGAACTTTGTGACAAAAATTGGAATAGTCATGAAATGATGATTAACCAATCAGAAAATTAACATCAAAAGGAAATACCTCACGTCGACCATATTGGTAATGAGCTATGACTGTTTTAAAATAATCACAGGAAAATTCTTTCTGGAATCTTCCTAAAGGCAGCGTAACACTAATTACTCTGGGGAAGAGACTTCGTAAACAAACCACGTACAACTTAAATGTTTGGCATTGCACTTTTGTAAGTATTTTATTATATAATAAATAGACAGACATTAAAACAATGTTCAGCAAAGAGGAGAATAAACGCTTCCACCAAACAGAGGTAAAAGAAAAGTTCTTAATAATGGAATACAACTGCTATATGGAAACCTTGTAAAAAAAATAGCTTTCTAAAAGGCACAAGCAACGATTTAGCCTTCCTGTTTTCTAAATAATAAAGTAAAAAGAGAGGGAATCAGTCAACAAGTCTGAGGCATGAGGGGAGGAGCAAGTATTCTAAAGAAAGATTGACAACTGTCTTAAGATTTTAGTTAAAGAGGAGACCTTTAATGAACCATCCCTGGGTTGGCTCAAAACCTTGAATAAAGGAAATCAAACGTTCTAATATCTCAGATATTTATCTACATGTCTGGTACTGCTCTTAGGCACAAGAGCTTTTTTAATCTTCTACTTTACCATATACAGAGCAAGAATTTGAGTTGGACTTCCCTTCTGTATGTGATGAAAGAAAACTGTTAGCCACCAGTTTACTTCATACAGCCAGCAAACAGAATATCGCAGATTGCAACAGTGCTTGAAAATATTTAACATTTAACCAGCTCAGGTTTCTTTTTGAATGGCGAGCAAGGCAAGGAAAGATTACAAATGGAGTAACAAAGAAAATTTGAGAGGGGAGCGAAGATTTAATGATGCCAGCATGATCTAAACACCATTAACTATTGACTGAGCATTGAAATTTTGCATATGGTGTTGTTTACTGGGTATAGTTGTATCGCAGGAACCAGAAAAGTGAGACTGGTGACAGTTAAATCAGGCAGGCAAACGGGTGAGCAAGGTCCCCACCAGATTTTCCTCTGCCAGTTGCCCGTTTTTCCAGTTGAGAAATAGATGGCCGGCAGTTGAAATTCTCCCCCATTTTCTTCAGTAAGGTCACTATTTGGTGGATTTGCCTACTAATCTGAAATGATATCTGAAGGGTGGAGTTTGTTTTAAACCACCAAAGAAGAATGTTAGTTGTAAGGTTGTGACTGATAGAGGAGGAAGTTTATTCATATCAAGCAAGATGATCAAACCCAAGTAATATCTACCTAGATTTTCAATCACAAAAGATGGACAACACATGTGAAGTTGTTCTGCTGCATCATTCGCACAATGTTTTGAGTAGATTCTGGTTTGGGGTTCTCCTTTTCTGTGGCTAGTTCCTGGCCACTAAACAGAAAGGTCTCTTCAAGCACGAGAAAGAAAAGCATATTTGTGGAAGTTGTAAGCTTAGAAATTACATTGTTCAATATTACCATACAAATGCTTTAAGAAATTATTTCAGAAATTATTTTTACAGACATTATTTTATCAAAGAATTGAACCCGTTTATAATAGCAAAGAAAGTAATTTGATTCAAACCCTTTAAATGTTGGCTAATATCGCACAGGCTTTTTCTTGTTTGGGATCATGAACAATCCCACACAGTTGGACAAGAACAATACAATGAACCTCACAACAACACACAAAACATTTGGCCCTCAAATGTTAAATGACAAAGGTAAGTTGTTAGTTTCTTATCTGGTTTCTTGTTTGATGTTCCATCTCAATTATTTCTGCAATAACTTTCCCCCAAGCTCACGGTATAACTGGTAAATGCTGTGCAAATGTTTTAAAATCTTTGAATCAAAACTGTGCTCTGCAGTCAACCAGTGATTATATCCATGTTGTCGGGTGCAGAATGGGTCACAGCCAGGAAGATTAATGTTTTAAATTGTGTGGTAGTAGTGTATGTTTGAAAAATTCTGATGTTCATAAATTTGAAATTTATTCATACAACATAAAAAGAACATTTGTCCAATCCACTTGAACTTCTATTCTGCAGTCACTCTACTTAGCAAATTAAGCATTAGCAAGATTTAAAGCTTCATTCCCAACCCAGCAAGCTCACAAACTGGATCTCCAGGCATTAGACTATCCTAGTAACTAAAAGATAGCTTTTTTTTGGTCATTTTCTGAATAGCAATTGTCAAATTCATAAATAATTCAGTTATATTAAGGACATGAATGTTATCGTTTGGCAAAATATGAAAAATATTTATTTTAATTGTCAGTGATCGCATGCAGAGCTGGGATATTGCTGAAGAAATTCCCTTCAACCTTCACAACTCTCAGTATTATAAATTCAGTTAACTAATCTTCCTATATGGTTTATGCATATTTCCCTCTTAGTGAGTTAATATAATTTATGCATTTTCTCATTATGTGAATGTCGATTAGAATATAACGGGGAGAATTTTAACCCCATTTCCCGGCAGAAACTGGCGCTGGGCAGTTAAAATGCAATTTTAAATTGCAGGCGGCAGGGGCACCCACCCCAAGCCAGCGGGGTCCTCTTTAAATATGCCGATCGGGCTCCGATGATGTCACTGGGGCCTGATCTGCTATTTTAACCTGAGGCCGGGGCAGGGGAGCAGTGGTGGCTACCTCGCCAGGCCAAACCTGCTGGGAACAGGGGCCAAGGGAGTTTTTTTTTACCTCGCCAGAAGAGGCAAGGTAAGTTTTATAAATTATTTTTTCGTTTCCTTGTGCTCCTCCCCACCCCGAGTTTCCTCCCACGATTGGGATACCCCTCACTTACCTTGTGCCGGGGACAGTTCCCAAGGGTCTCCGGGCCACACCATTTTAGTAACCAGGCAGCCACTTCCTGCTGGTCCTTTTGGTCGGGAAGCATAGAATCATAGAAGATAGGAGCAGGAGTAGGCCATTCGGCCCCTCGAGCCTGCTCCGCCATTTAATGAGATCATGGCTGATCATCCAAATTCAGTACCCTGTCCCTGCTTTCCCCCCATATCCCTTGATCCCTTTAGCCTTAAGAAATATATCTATCTCCTTCTTGAATATATTTAATGAATTGGCCTCAACTGCCTTCTGTGGTAGAGAATTCCACAGGTTCACCACTCTCTGGGTGAAGAAATTCCTCCTCATCTCAGTCATAAATGGCTTACCCCTTATCCTTAGACTGTGACCTCTGGTTCTGGACTCCCCGCCATCGGGAACATCCTTCCTGCATCTCGTCTGTCTAGTCCTGTTAGAATTTTATAAGTTTCAATGAGATCCCCTCTCATTCTTCGAAACTCTAGCGAATATAAGCCTAATCGACCCAATCTCTCTTCATACGTCATTCCTGCCATCCCAGGTATCAGTCTGGTAAATCTTCGCTGCACTCCCTCCATGGCAAGAACATCCTTCCTCAGATAAGGCGACCAAAACTGCACACAATACTCAAGGTGTGGTCTCACCAAGGCCTTGTACAACTGCAGCAAGACATCCTTGCTCCTGTACTCGAATCCTCTCGCTATGAAGGCCAACATACCATTTGCCTTCTTAACCGCCTGCTGCACCTGCATGCTTAACTTCAGCGATTGGTGCACAAGGACTCCCAGATCTCGTTGCACTTCCCCTTTTCCCAATCTATTGCCGTTCAGATAATAATCTGTCTTCCTGTTTTTGCCACCAAAGTGGATAACCTCGCATTTATCCACATTATACTGCATCTGCCATATCACCCAACCTGTCCAAATCATACTGAAGTTTCTCTGCATCCTCCTCACAGCACACACGCCCACCCAGCTTTGTGTCGTCTGCAAACTTAGAGATATTACATCTAGTTCCCTCGTCTAGATCATTAATATATATTGTGAATAGCTGGGGTCCTAGCACCGATCCCTGCAGTACCCCACTAGTCACTGCCTGCCACTCGGAAAAAGACCTGTTTATTCCAACACTTTGCTTCCTGTCTGCCAATCAGTTCTCTATCCAAGTCAGTACCTTACCCCCAATCCCATGTGCTTTAACTTTGCACACTAATCTCTTATGCGGGACCTTATCGAAAGCCTTCTGAAAGTCCAAATACACCACATCCACTGGTTCTCCCTTATCTATTCTACCAGTTACATCCTCAAAAAATTCCAGTAGATTAGTCAGGCATGATTTACCTTTTGTAAATCCATGTTGACTTTGTCCGATCCTGTCACTGTTTTCCAAGTGCTCTGCTATTACATCTTTTATAATGGACTCTAGCATTTTGCCCACTACCGATGTCAGGCTTACCGGTCTATAATTCCCCGTTTTTTCTCTACCACCTTTTTTAAATAGTGGGAAGTGGTATATAAATTGGCCAAGCCTCACTGCTGCCTCCATCAGATGGGCCGGCCGCTCGTTTGGCTGGGTTCCCGCCTGGGAGTTAATATCGAGCCCAATATGTTCAGTACCGTTCACTGTATGTTTATATGCAGATTTGCTGGTCCCTCAATTCCACTGTCTCCACCCAAGATTGTTTCAGTAGTTGGCCATCATTTTGCTTCAAGTCTATCATTTGTGACGGTCCCCCACCACCAACACCCACCCCCCCCCCCCCACCCACTCCCCAAAGAAGTGAGATGGGACAGAAATGTGAATAAATACTTCTAGATATGTGAAGAAATTGGAACATATTCTGTTAGAAACTCAAACTTAAAATATGCTGAATTTAGAACTATTTTCACCAAAGTTAGAAGCGCCTTAGGACGTCTTACTACATTAAGGGCATTGTTGTTGTTGTTGTTCCCCTCAATCGGGAAAATGGCAAGTGACAGTGCAGGGCAGAAAATCAGAGTGACTCATCCTAGAGCACTATCTCACACCTCCAAACTGCCAATCATTAATAGTGGCCTAGAAGAAGATAACCTGCTCTCATGTCATAGTCCTCTTTTCCACCCAAGAAAGAGAATCAGTTGGGGTATTTTAACCCGGGCAGGCGGCCAGCAGAATGTATGGGCCGGCCACCTTATATCTATAGCAGGAGGCCTGGTGCATTTTGAGGTCTGCACACCCCAAATGGGTGTCCCGCTGCAGCTCGCTGGCTCAATATCGGGCGGCGCACAGACCCATCCAGCTGACAAAAAGGTAGGTCTGGATGGGGTGTGGTTGCAGGCAGGGAGGCGGCGGGGGGGGGTGGCGGGGTTGGAGCGATGAGACCCGGGCTAGCAGCAGCCCACAGTATTCTTGTGGAGCCTGGAGGTACACACAAGAGGTACGCTTGATTGGCACCCCATCCACCACCTTAAACATTCACTCCCTCCACCACCGGCACACCGTGGCTGCAGTGTGTACTATCTACAAGATGCACTGCAGCAACTCGCCAAGGCTTCTTCGGCAGCACCTCCCAAACTCGCGACCTCTTCCACCTAGAAGGACAAGGGCAGCAGATGCATGGGAACACCACCACCTACAAGTTCCCCTCCAAGTCACACACCATCCTGACTTAGAAGTATATCGCCGATCCTTCATCGACGCCCACATCCCATAAACGAATTTAAAAAAAACTCCTGGTGCAGAATTTACGTTCGGTATGACGGTGTACTCTCAGAGTATGCCGTCATACCACCTTTGAAATTGACCACAAGTTTGGGATTTGCATGCGCTAAATTCCAAACTTGCGCTTTGTCAAATTCCGACTAGACAGATTATCTGCTACAACTATCAAATCCTCATCGCTGGCAAGAATTTGGGCTAATTGCCCACCAACTATGCATCAATTATACTGAAAAACTTTATGGCTGATGCAAAAGCCGCAGGAGCCTGTTTGCTTAGCGTAAGGGGAGGAGGGATAAGAAAATTGTATAAATATTTAAAAACAAACACATAAAAGTGCCATATATCAACCTACCAGGAAGCTGTAAAGGCTCGGTTTGAGGGATGAGATGTTTTAAAAAAATTTTTAATCTTGCAGCGTCTTCCAGTAAATAACTGTACTTACTCCAAAGTATTCCCTGTGCTTTTTAAGCCAAGTACTGTACTTGTCAATTAAATATTCACACCGTTTAATTTACAAGTTGATTGATGGCGGGCATTGGAGATTTCTGTTTCCTGATTGACTAGTGAAAGGAGCACCACCCCACGTGATCCCAGGCACGCTTACGCACAACGGTGCACCCCTGGGATCCGTGGGCCACTATGCTGCGCACAACTCTGCAGCATTTCAAAGCAAGTTTTCGTTTGGCACCTTGCACCAGGTAAGTGCAGATTTTGATCGGAGGTCGGTGCCGTACTCCGCCGACCCCAATTTCAGGGCCAGTATTAATACTTACCATTTTGGACTTCTTCTTCTCGCCCGTCAGGTTTTACTGGGTACAGCGTCCATGGCATGCACTCTGTCCGGTCGGCTGTTAAAATTGCATCAAGGTCCTATGTACGTCATAGGACCCTGATTTACATGGATTCATGAGGCTCCCATCTGATTCAGGCAGGCAGCTCGACCACCCACAAAAAGACTGGAGGTAATATGACGATGGATAGAAAATGAGCACGAACGATGTGATAATTCGACCGCTGCAATTTTAACTCCGCTTCCACTCAGTTTCTGCTGCGGGGGAGGGGGTTAAAATCACTCCTAATATGTTGCATGGAAAAAGAACTCCAAAGGAAGAAGAAAAAGGAAGAAGAAAAAAAAACAACAAAAGGGTAACAGGAAATAAAACAGGTGAAAGTCCCAAGTATTGTGACGGTTGTGTACTTCTGAAAATTAAGCCAAATATCCGAAAAGCTGCATTTAAATCTAGGCATACAAATCAGAAAGGTCGAAATCAAAGTCAGGTGCTACCAAATGTTTCTCCTGTTAAATAAATAATGCAGCATTTACCTTATCAGGGTTTCTAATACTGTTGCATTCTCCCATTCATGTGTAAAAAGGAAATTGTTAATAAAAATTAATATTTTGAAGAACTTGTAGCACATAAATATTTTTCCACATATCCCACAGATTTCAAGCAATGACTTCACTACACATTGCCACATGGAAAGCCAAAAATTGCAAACTGTAGCAGAACATTCCTTTAATAAAGATAGACCAGTTTCTTTGATACTGAGATTGTTGAAAATTATTAACGGTGGAAAGATAGCAAGACTATTTATGGACACATCTATTAATAAAATGTGATTTGATGGATCATGGTTCTTGGGACCTTATAACTAGATTTGGATGTTGTCAATTTGGTTTTTGTACTTTGTTTCAGCATTATGTAAACTCCAGTCGGCTACCACTGTACTGTTAAGAATATAAAGCTGCTGCATGCTGGAAAATTGCATGGGCCAGTGAGGCAGGTATAACAACTTTTCTTCATTATAGGAATGGTGCTTAGGATGTCGCCCACATATATCAATGACACTTCATCCGTCAACCAGAGGGATTGCTTTTGATTACTGCTATCATCTTGAGCCAGTCCAAGCCTTGCTCTACAAGCACACTGAACATATTGCAGTGGCAACATACCGAAAGCTAGAGGTTAGAACTGGGCAATATTCCAATCAGCTTACGTCTTATAGCTGAGTAATTAGTGTGCCTACATTTAGTTAACAAGGAGAATGGATACCAGCTGGTAGGCAGCCATGGTCTGCTGCAAGCGATGATATTAGCTGCAGGATATAAAGCAGCACCTTACTTAACCAAGCATTCTCATTTGCCTTTGAAAAATTATCTTTAAAGAAGGTTTTTTCTATCTTGTGCGTCGAGATGAAAAGACTTGGCTGAATATTAAAACTATAGTATATCATTGTGTACTATTTTTATGGGATTAATTATTACTACAAGTTATCCAGAATGCATGCAATCAACCTACCACCTTAGCACTGTGTATGCTAATGAAAAGCAATGTAGAGATTTTATGCACTCAATTTTTTAAAATAAATTTTCATTTAGTACTACGTAGAAACATACTAATGGACCTATTTTATCATCAACTGCTGAAATTCAGTAATGTTTTTCCCGAGATCACGATGATGTGACATTAAATGTAATAATTATAAGGAAGAAACAAAGTGAAAGGAAACTCAGCAAACAGTGCTGTCCATAGTGCTGAGATAAATCACAGTACCTTTTGGGATTATATCTGAGAGATGGTTAAGGAAAGATCATTTGTTCTCCATGATTTTAATTCTAGCCCCACATTGGCCTTCTGAATGCACAAATATCTTTTCAAACTTTGCACATCTGTTCTGCAAATTAAAATTACAAAGATATAAAGAATCATGGACAATTTATTCATTCACTGTAGCCAGGACATAAATTGGAAAAATTATCTCAGCTTGTTTTAGGGCAGAGCTACTAATGTAGACTTCTCAGATTAATGTTTTAAAACATTCAAGCATTTTGAACTAAACTTGAGGCTTAGGGAGAAAAGTACTGACTCACTCGGCAGAGTTGGCACGCTCAAGTCTACAGAGCTGACGCATGAAATCTGTGCAGAATGACCAACTAACACGCAGCGCACTAGGGGGTAGATTTTGAGGCCTTCTGCCTGGTGGAAATGGGGGTGGGGGGGTGGGATGGTGACGGGTAGTGCCCCGAAAATGGCGGGGAAAGACTAACTGCCCCATTCCCCTTGTCGTTATGGCCACCGCAATCTTTCCCCACAGCCCCTCACCCCCGGCCTACTCCTGGGCGGCCAAAAACCATCACGACACCCACCCACCACCCACCCCCCCTCCCACCCGCAGCCTAAGTCAGGCACTAGGCCCATTTAAAATGAAAGTTGGGGGTCCTATGACGTACATAGGATCCCATTTGCCATTTTCACAGAATCATAGAATCTTACAGCACAGAAGGAGGCTATTCAGCCCATAGTGCCTGTGCCGGCTCTTTGAAAGAGCTGTCCAATTAGTCCCACTCCCTGCTCTTTCCCCATCACCCTGCAAATTTTTCCCCTTAGAGTATTCAGTTCCCTTTTGAAAGTTATTATTGAATCTGCTTCCACCGCCTTTCAGGCAGTGCATTCCAGATCAGAATAACTCGCTGCATGAGTAGATTTCTCCTCATCTCCCCTCTGGCCAATTACCTTAAATCCGTGCCATCAGGTTATCAACCCTCCTGCCAGTGGAAACAGTTTCTCCCTATTTACTCTATCAAAACCCTTCATGATTTGGAACACCTCAATTAAATCTCCTCTTAACCTTCTCTGTTCTAAGGAAAACAACCCCAGTTTCTCTAGTCTCTCCAAGTCCGTCATCTCAGGTACCATTGTAGTAAATCTCCTCTGTAACCCTCTCCAAGGACTTGACATCCTTTCTAAGGTTTAGGACAGTATTGAGCAGAGCATGCACTGCGCGTGATCCATCCAGTATCAGCTGGCAGTCCAGCCGAAGAGGAGCTGACTGGTACGTTTCTGTTTATATTTGTAAGGCCTGGAGGAGCAGGCGTGTCCTCCAGCCCAACAAAACCAGCCTGGTCTGCTGTTGCTCTGGGTCCCCCTTCCCGAGATCGCCAGCATCCCCCGGGACCTACCTTCTTCTGGCCCAGAGGCTGGCTGAGCCACCCAATATTGCAGTAGCCCAGAGCCAGCGGGATGCCCTCGGGCACTCGTTTTCCGCCTGCAGTCTGCCAGCAGAATACTAATGAGGCCTGGCCCTCAAAATGGACCCGGCCTCCCGCCAGGACTACCAGCTTGTCCCCTAGCCAGACACCCCAAAGTCTGCTCGGGCTGAAAATCTACTCCATGATATCAACTCATATTTGGATACAATCGCCACCATCTCCACATTAACTATGGGAAAACAGTCACTGTTACATTAGTTATCAAGAAACGGTGCAAAAAAAATGGCTCATTCATCACTAACAAAAAAGGTCAGGAATAAAGATGTCATTCAACGGGCGGGGGTGCTCATTTTTCTGTTGTGTGACTTTGGATTAATGTCTGTACACTCCACCTGCAGTGCTGTGTGTCAGCGATTAATTTTCAATCGTGCAGCCGTGAATGAGTATGCGTTTGATTAATGTGTAATTGTCAGCCCTTCCACAATGTGAGAGGTAACTTTTAGTAGTGGAGCTTCTCACAATGGGGTGGGAAAAACTGACACTAACCACAGCAATTGTCACTTCCATTGACAAAGCACAGAGTGCAATTGGGATGGGAGGTCATGAAAAAGTGCATGTTCCACTGAAGGAAATTCTATAGGGCTAGTGAGTAAAAAAAAATAAAGTGAAAAATCAAAAATAAAATGTAAATAAGCAACGCTTAGAAAAGTAACCACCTAAAATGTTTTAATGGGAAATACTATTGCCCACATTGCAGTGTACAATGTAATGACATTGAGAAATAGATTGTATATGTATCATAAAGTGTGCCAAGAAAATGCCACTTCACAATTGAGTTGTTCCCAGCAGCAACAGCAATCGTCCTCATTCAGGCCACCCGAGGTTTTTAATGCTCAGCTGTGTTAATCAGAGAATTAGGACATCCATGACATAATGATTTAGGTCCCAGCCTGCATTGGACCTTGTCACGTAATCTTAAAAAATGAAAATGCGCACGCTAATTCGGTACCAACTAATTGGTACAAATTTATCACCTGTCTTTGGGATAGTCATGAATATTGTGTGAATATAATGAAGAGCCCAGCAGTCAGATAAATAACCTTACGTTTACGATTGCTTTGTACCAGGGAAAAAATAATTATCAATTCCTTAAATAGCGATCCATGGCCTGCGGAATGCACCTTCAGAATTATGTTTGTCTGGCCTCAAAAGTCATCAGAAATTCAGAATATCAGGGGGTTTGCACTTTAAAAATCTATAAAATATATTTATTAAGACTGATAGATCACAGCAGATAATTAGAACTTCAGACTCCCTATCAATCATTGTCAGTAAGATGGAGCTCATATTCAGCACACAAAACAAATGTGAAAGGAAATCCCTTAAAGAACAAGTTTTGCCATCTATTCTTTTTTTTAACAAGTAATTGTTCTTTTCTGTTTATATCTGTTGGCTTTTTTTCTTCAAAACTGTGATAATCTTTGCCTTCCAGATAGCTCAGCAGATTTAGTCAGTGGGTAAACCAGGCATACAGGAAGGTCCCAGCTTCAATCCTTGGTCTGTGCTGAGTTAACGGATCTCAGTGGTGGCCTGGCATCTCCGCATCAGTGGTGGTTGGGGGGGGGGGGCGGGCGCGGGGGCGTGGAAGTAGTAGTAGAAACACTACATTTGCGCTCAGTACCCCTGGGCTAGGGAAGGGGAAATCTGCCAGGGTTCCCACCTGTGATTACCATCCAATAACTCCTGCCGTAAGTCTGTACATATTTGAGGACTGGATTGAGTGAGCTTTGATGCCTGCTGCAGTTGATCAGCCGACTGACACTCATTGTCAAGGCTCATACCTGAATAATGGTCAGTTGGGTGAAGGGGCTAGAATTCCTGGGACCAAATCCCAACACGGAATCGATGCCTTTGAAGAGGACGAAAGTGGAGGAAAAATTGATGGAAAAAAAATCGGAGGCAAAACACAGATAAACAAGCAAGCAGCGAATACTGATGAAAGATTTGACAGTGTGAGAGAGCTGAATTAACGGCTGTAGTTAAGGTCATTAACCCAGGGTCTTCAGAGGCTGTGTCGTTTGAACTGTGTGTGCGTGTGTGAATTCATCTCCCTTCATACTGTCAAGCTTAATAATTCCTCTGAGTCAGTTTCCTTGATGATGTCATTAGTACACACTTTTAAGCAAAATATATTGAACAATGAGCAGAAGCAGCGTGCGGTTTAGTGGCGCAGCAG
This sequence comes from Squalus acanthias, assembly GCA_030390025.1. NCBI lineage: Eukaryota > Metazoa > Chordata > Chondrichthyes > Squaliformes > Squalidae > Squalus > Squalus acanthias. The sequence continues at coordinate 43,851,136 of CM059425.1, forward strand.
GGCTGCTGTCTCAACCTGCTGGGCCTTTCTGTAGCCCTAAAAACTATCAGTGTTAATAATGCATGTTTTTAGAATTTGTAGATTACATTCTGAGTTCTTGCTGATATTAGAATATTAGAGGTTATAGTCTAGAAATTACTGCTGCCGATAAAAATAAATGGGTTAAAACCTCCATTAAAACAGCAGATCGAGGAACGCCATGTGAACACATTAAGTGCTCATTGGCTAATATCAGCAACGGTCATTTCTCGGCCAATATGTACATAATTCTGAAATTGATAGATATGAGGCAGAGGAGGGGAGCAGGTAGGTCACTCAAGGGAAAGGCAGATCGGGTTTCTTAAGTATTGGGCTCCACAATAATCATCAAAAAGACCAAGGATCATAAGGTGGGTTACGTAAGTACTACCTGATGCCTTGTGTTATCACAATGCAGCACAAGTACTGGCTGCTGCCTGGTAAAATACCTGTTGAAAATCAAGCACAGTCTCATGTCTGTGGCAGGATGGCCTCCTCCTCACCCGCCCCACTTCTTTTATGTATAAACAGGGGTTCTAGGGCATACTGTTGCTCTAAGACAAGCGTCTGATTTCCCATTAGTGTTAATTCCAACATGGTTGTTAGAACAAAGGAAAAGCTCTTCCCCTGTATTATATCAACAAGAACGTTAACTAACAGTGAGGGAGGACGGAATATAAATTTGCACTGTTTTTGCACCAAAGGTAATGGCAATGCCACACAAGCTGCTACACTCAGCCTTGGTTATCTTATTGGTGAAGAGGTCATAATGAGTGCATGCTGTACAAAAGGTCATCGACCTGAAACGTTGGCCCCGATTTTCCTTACCACGGCGGGTCCGTGGTGGGCGATGTCGGTGGCGGGTTGCAGCCTCGGACATGACTTTCCCCTGATTGGGCTTGTTAAGCCTGCCCAGTGCGTTTCCTGGCCAGGTGAAGGAAGCGGGTCTGATGACATCATTTGATGACACGTCATCAGCCGGTTTTCTTAAAGGGACCATGCGCAAATTGATTTTGACAGTTGTGCTGTCAGTGTTCTACAGCATTGAGGTGCTGCAAACACTGACAAGCACTGCACAAAGGTTCACGACTGCACTCAGGTTCTCCCATGACTCTCTCCATATGCTTATGGAGGGAGTCCCAGCACGCAGGGAGGTTCTCTTCCCTTCCAATGGGCGGAAGAGACCTCCCCAGGAGACCAACGTAGCCTTATTGCACATTGCACAGGAGGACACAAGCAGGGTTGTCATCAGGAGGACCAGGCTGCAGTGGCGCAAACCTTTCAATGATCTCAATAGATCACGAAACATTACTGCAAAGCCACACTCAACCTCATCCTGCTCTGCCACTCATCACATCCCCATCACTCTGCCTTCCCTACCCTACTCCTGCACATCCTTACTCACACCAACTTACCTTGCACCTCCACCCATCCCTCTCTATCTACATTATCACTTCCCCATCTCAATAGCCACCCCTCACACTCACCCTCATCCTAGTTCAATCATACCAACTAACAACACTCAAGGGTAGGCACTTGTGTGTTTTAGCCAATGTTCATGTGAAGTATCTGTTAATGTGCTGTCAAACATTGAAATATTTATTTTCAATACTTTGCGTTCTTGGACAGATTTGTGTGCACCTTTGGAAGTGGATAGTGAGTTGCAGTGAATGGTGAAACATAACAGTACCCCCTGCAATGGTCACGAGTGTGAAAGGAATGGCTTGGGCATTGTAGGCATGCTTTATGGTGTTGGTGTGGATTGGTGCCAACCTGGCGCATCATATGGCAGTCAGGGTGTGCAGCGTCACGTGAAGTAAATCTGGCCATGCTAAGGCCATCCCTGGCCTCCCGGGCAGCAATGTGGTCAGGTGTTGACGCCCTCTGTCTGTGCAGCATCAGGTGATTGCGGAGAAGGTTGGTGTGGTTGTTGGTGCTGCTGGTGTGCCTGGTGATGTTGGTGTTGGGGCTGATCGTGGTGGGATTCTGAGGACCAAGGTGAGAGAGTATAAAGGGTACCCATGCTGATGGAATAGATGGCAGGTGAAGTAGAGATGACAGAAGCGATCTGTCAATGGTGGGAGAGGTAATGAGGTCAGACTGGATGGAGACTTGTGTAAAGACTTGCAGCATTCTGAATCTGTTGTGGAAATGCAGTTTAGAGAAGCTCGTGGTTAAGGTAACATTTCTCAATCAGCTGAGAACTTTGACTTGACATTTGAAGCTGTCAACTCATCAGCTGATTCAATGGCTAATGACCTCCCGCCTCAGCTTCACAGACGAAGTCTAGGCACAGCGGGAAACCGGTGGACGACCTGTCAAATTCAAAAAGCTGTGAAAAAAGTATTGTTAAGTGGCTGTAAGCCACTAATGATTTGAATTGGGTCCCCCCGCTGCTGCCTGTTGGGTCTGCTCAGCGCTGGCAGACCCGACATCGGGAAATGCAAGTGTGCGCGTTTTGACAGCGAGTTCCTGACCCACTGTCAATCATTATAAATTTCACAGCTGACCCACCACCCATCCCGTCCACTGCGCGCCGGCAGAATCATGGCCATTAACTCTGTTTCTCTCTCCACAGATGCTGCCTGACCTGCTGAGTATTTCCAGCATTTTCTGTTTTTATTTCATGCTATACTAGGTTCATTGTACATAATCAGGGTGGTGATATAATCAAGAGCTACTATATATAAATAAGCATCTGTCTAACTCTGCCATCCAACTGCTTAGTTTAAATTTCGCCACCAGTGATTTTGAAAAGTCAACGATACACATATTTTTACTTTTCCTGGAATATGCTTTAGCCTTTAAAGGGGATGCTAACTCATTGGGTAAGTACCATTCATGACAAATAATAACAGCTTCATCACATCCATGCTTTTATTTTTAAAATGTTTTCTTCCTACTTTTTCTATTAGCTCCCCATTTCACATGTATACATTGACTCTTTGCTGAATTATAGTCCCATTATGTTGTATTTAGAGGACTATTCTTCAGAGCACTATATATATTTTTTATTCTGCAAAGAGTTGAACAAATGTACTGGGCTGATGTATGCCAAATATATCACCTTATACTCCAAATCATTAGATTAGTCTTTACAAAAAAAATCATTGTATATTTGCTATATTTTAGGAATTGTTTGCTAGCAACTAATTAAAAAAGAAAGACTTGAGCTACAGTATTAAAAATACCAGTGTACAATAAACCAGGGACACAGGCTGGATAATTCAGTAAGACTTCAAATGAAACTCGATTAATGATACATGCAGAAGGGATACAGGAAGGAAAGGTCAACATCTGGCAGAATATCCTGAAGGGGGTGCTGTTTTATCTATGTCAGCAGTGAATTCTTAAACACATTTAACAAGATACAGCAGCACCACAGGGGAACATGTTTAAATCAGCATATCCTGCATATATAAACAAGGGAAAATGTCATTTCCCAGACAAACACTTTATGGTGGAGCATCTATCAAAGCAGACATGTTTGAGAAACTCTGGCACGTGTATATAAGGGAGAAAAGTGGAAAATCCTTAACATTTTCATTGGCATCTAATTAGTTCATAATTAGCCTGATTATATTTACTGATTTAAATGAAAAAAAAGCCTAGATACCTATTCCTGAAAGACTTGCGCTTATATACTTTATCACAGCTTCATAGACAATGAATTACTTTGAAATGCAGTGTTTGTTATGTAGGCAAATGTGGCAGCCATTTTGCACTTAGCAATATCCAACAAACAGCAAGGTGAATAACCAACGAGTCTATTTTTAGTGGTGTTTTTAGAGGAAGGAATGTTGGCAGGAAAAACTTCCTCCTTTTCTTCAAATCGTGCCATGGGATCTTTAACCTCCACCAGAGCAAGCAGACAGGACCTCAATTTAACATCTCATCTAAAGGAAATATCCCCAATGTTGCACTACGCCCTTAGCACTGCATTGCAGTGTCAGCATTGATTATGAAGCCAAGTCCTAATCAAAGAAAGCTAAAGAAAGAAAGACTTGCATTTATATAGCGCCTTTCAGGACCTCAGGACGTCCCAAAGCATTTTACAGCCAATGAGGCACTTTTGAAGTGTGGTCACTGTTGTAAGGTAGGAAACACGGCAGCCAATTTGCGCACAGCAAGCTTCCACAAACAGCAATGTGATACTGACTAGATAATTGACTGAGGGATAAATCTTGGCTAGGACACCGGGGATAACTCCCCTGCTCTTCTTTGATAGAGTGCCATGGGATCTTTTACGTCCACCTGAGAGAGCAGATGGGGCATCAGTTTAACGTCTCATCTGAAAGACGGCACTTCTGACAGTGCAGCACACCCTCAGCACTGCACTGGAGTGTCAGCCTAGAATTTTGTGTTCAAGTCTCTGGAATGGGATTTGAACCCACAACCTTAAGACTCAGAGGCAAGATTGCTACCCACTGATGATATGTCTATGTCCCATTTAATAAAACCCAGAGGGATTTACTGAAGATATTAATTCCTGAACATATGCAGTGATGAGTTTAGAATAAACTTAATTTTCTTTAGGATTCAGCTCATATGCCGTAGTGCACGTTGGGTATTTCCAAAGCCAGGGTTGAAAATCCAACCCCAATCCCAAAAGCATGCACACAAATCTCACTCAATTGCCTGAAGAATTAGATGTATTTCCAACTACCAATTCGACTAAGAAAATGGATATGTTCTCACCAGGTTTCAGGTGTAGACTCTGCTTCTCTCCGTTCCTCCATAGATTGATCACCCTAACAACATTAGTAGTGATCGCGGATATATCAAAATCCATGACGAGGCCTTGGGCAACGTGGACCACTTTCCATACCTCGGGAGCCAACTGTCAACAAGGGATGACGAAGTCCAACACCGCCTTCAGTGTGCCAGTGTGCCAGTGTGCCAGGGCAGCCTTCGGTCGCCTGAGGTAGAGAGTGTTTGAAGACCAGGACCTCAAACCCAGCACCAAGCTCATGGTCTACAGAGCAGCAGTGATACCCGCCCTCCTGTATGCTTCAGAGACTTGGACCATGTACAGCAGGCACCTCAAAGCACTGGAGAGGTACCACCAATGCTGCCTCTGCAAGATCCTGCAAATCCATTGGCAGGATAGGTGCACCAACGTCAGTGTTCTTGCTCAGGCCAACATCCCCAGCATCGAAGCTTTGACCACGCTCGATCAGCTCCGATTGAGGGGCCACATCGTCCGCATGCCCGATACAAGATTCCCAAAACAAGCGCTCTACTCGGAGCTCTGACACGGCAAGAGAGCCCCAGGTGGGCAGAGGAAACGCTTCAAGGACACCCTCAAAGCCTCCTTAAAAAAGTGCAACATCCCCACCGACACCTGGGAATCCCTGGCCCAAGACCGCACAAAGTGGAGGAGAAGAATCCGGGAAGGCGCCGAACACCTCGAGTCTCTTCGCCGGGAGCAAGCAGAAGCCAAGCGCAAACAGCGGAAGGAGCGCACATCAACCCAAGCACCCCACCCACCCGCCCCTTCAACCACCGTCTGCCCCACCTGTGACAGAGACTGTAGGTCTCACATTGGACTCATCAGTCACCTGAGAACTCATTTTTAGTGTGGAAGCAAGTCATCCTCGGTTCCGAGGGACTGCCTAAGAAGAAGAAGATTAGTGATCGCGGATATATACTTCATTGTTAGGCTGATAGGGATTGGGTCTTACAAATGGATGCATACTGTGCTGTTAAACCACCAACATACTGCCACGGAATTGGGTGCGTTACTCTGCTCCTAGAAATGTAGCAAATCGATGCCCAATGCCTGCAACTAGACAAGTAATAACAAAAATTATATAGAATTTGGAGCAATCATTTTTAACAGCACCTTTGTTCCTTTCTTGTGTTTGCAGCCACAGACTGCAGGCACTTGTCTGCCCCTTGCTATGAATCTCGAACAAGTTACGGTGGAATAGAAATTGGAAAAGATTTCAGCCATTTGCGAATTAACCCAGTTTACTTTAGGTCTCGCACTCTGATTTCCTGGACAACTTTTGTTGTTGCATGGTTTCCAAGAGAGAATCTGCATAAGGAGACATGCGCAGGTAATGGCCCAGAGAAGCCAGCATGAATTTAGCCTCTCAATACTATTAATGTTTCTATGTAAAGTGAGAAGATTTCAAGAGTATAGACTTCCAATCACATTTTCTTATGCCATAAAAATTAATGGTGCCTTTTCGCGAATGACGAAATACAGCCCATCACTGACAGGGAAAGTTATGGCAGAAATCAAAGCTTTTATGATAAACTTATTTTATGCGGACTTTTGTTTCCAGTACTCATATTGCTGACCTTCCCTTTGGTATGCTTCACAATTGCCTACTTAATTAGTTTCCAAATCATGAAAATTCAGTTTGCTTTGCTTCCTTCTATACAATTTCTCCAATGGGCTCAAATGCTAATCGCAAACCAACAGGATTTTAAGGCATCTATGAATCTAATCAACATAATCAGTTCACAATGTGGTCACATTATAGTTATGTGATCACGTTCAGTTCTGGTATGAAAATCATGGTCTAACCTGCCTGCCTTCTTCTACATGTAATCCAGACAGTCCAAACAAAATCCAAAGGAAAATAGATTAGAACTACCACTGAAAATGATAGCTAATCTAACAATGTACGTAAGTTTGAAATGAAAACAGAAAATAATGAAATGGCAGAGCAGATTGATTAACATCTGAAAGAGAAAGATCGGTTCGCATTTCAGATGTAACCTTTCATCAGAACTCAGTGCTTCTGATTTAGAGTCACAACCAAAACTGATAAGTCTATTTTTCTCTTTCAGATATGGATTGACTTGCTGTGTATTTCCAGCACTTTCTGCTTTATTTGGGATTTTGAACTCCTGGCCCTGATGTATCCATGTTCTTTGCAAACTACAGAAGCTTTAGCCACACGAGCCACACAGGGCAGATGGGAATATTCTGTTAACTGGATCTTCATGGTCATTTGCTTGTCTTTCATCATAGTGGTTAATACTGTTATGCTACACTCATAATAAAATGCCGTGGCATTCGCAAAATGAGTTAGTGCTAGAAACAAATTCAATATGTGTATCGCTTGCTGATTTCAATCACTCAGATTAGAAACTCACAATTTATTTTTATGTGGTATTGTGGTGGACATTTCATCAAAGACCTTAGTGTTACAGGCCTAAAGAATAATGTTACTCTTTAAATAACATGTAAACATAGACGAATACTAACTATAGCATAAACTTCATTGTAACTGAATACTAGCCATCATCAATGGGCTCCATATTAATTGACAACATTGCCATCTGGTGGCAGTATATTGAATACTGCAGTGGTGCAATTATGCCCCCAACTCATCATCTCAGGTCATTGAAATACAAATTGCCTCAGAGAAGGCCTTTTAGGTGTAATGATTCAATTTTACTTGAGCTAGTGCTATATAAACACAAATAAGGCTTTATTTGTTAAACAAATTAATTGCTGAATATCTTCCATCAACTAAACACTAATATTACTACAATCATATGCAATTTTTTGCCAGTTCATTTACACTGTTATGCTTTTTAAGCTTGATTATATATTATTTTATTTAATGTTTTCCACAGAATCAAATTTTCCTGTGGAACTCTTAAGGTAATATCTGAAGGGTGTGAAATACAAACTCTGAGGTTCCGTTTTTATAAAGCTTAATTTCTTCCACCTTATTGATCAGATAATGCAACTACGCAGACTGGTTAGGCAGAGACTCTAAAGCTGTTTTCAAGTTGAGTTCCAAGAGTCAAAACTGATTTCTAATGAATTTTTCAATCCATATTAATCAATTTTCTAATACAAGTATATAGTGTAAGTTAGTTTCCTTCTCTGCTCTGCTGTTTGGCTCTGGCTATGATGCTGGTGGCACTTTGTATGTGAAACAAAATTCATTTCAAAATGTATTACTAATTTACAGAACGTGCATGAATCATCCCAGAATGCATTATGCAACAGCATTAAATGCATTGCAGATTGTTAAACAATGCATTTGAGCAGTTTGTACTTGTACTGTGTGTTGGGCAAGCCAAGCACAAAGCAGCACATTGTCGTGAATTCACTTGTTTCAGCCTTGACCAGTTTAGAAACAAACTCTAGTTCTTTCTACAAGTTAGTTGCTCGATTCCTGCCCATTTCACATGCATTCCACTTCCCAAGGTACATTATAACTGGAGTATTTATGTAATATTTTTCTAAGCTATGGCATGTGTCCAAGTTATTTTGAACTAGTGCTTGGTTATTAAGAACACAATTAAAAAAAAACAAAGCTCTCTAATAGGTAATAGATTATTTTGAAGCTCTGAATCAATTTTGTGCTATAAATATCATGCTATCCAGAATTAATAAGGTTTTCAAGATTCTAAGGGGCATAGTTAAACTGAACCCTAATAAATTGCTTGACATAATGACACAAACTCGAACTAAGCTCAGAAAGAGAAGGTGAGCAGCCAATTTACCTTTATCACAAAGAGGGTGGTGCATGTGTGAAACAGATTGCATGGGCAGATGTGGAAACAGATAGTGTTAGCAAATGCAAGAGGAAGCTGGATAGCTTTTTGGTGAAATCAGCAATTAAGGCATACAAGAGGTAGAGTATAGTATAGTATTTTTGGGAACTTTCCGACTAGGCTGATGGGCCGTAATAATTTATCCAGTCCTGTACATTCCTATGTTCTTGTTTTTCTAAATTCTGTTTCTTTAATTTCATCAAAAGGATCAATTTTATATCTAGAGTTGCATATTCTGTAGTTAAGTTTAATTTCTTTTGAAAACAGATGCTGTGCCCACAGGATTAAGAATCTTTTTTTGCTTTCAATGCGAAATATATACATTTGTCAATGCCAGGAATACTATTTGAAATCCCACTGCACATTGAAGACACCCCATAATAGTTTGGCATAATCCTGAGCATTTATTTGACAGAGGCATTCAAATGCCACAGCTGTGAGTCCAATATAAAACTGAATTTCAAAGTCATTCTGATGCATAAACACATTTAAACTTTAATAGCGTGATGATATTGACTGTAATGGTATCCCTGCAGCGAGAGCGCAAAGTCCTTCATATATAGGTTCATAATAATACATAGCAGAGGAACCTCACTGGGGGTCCGAAGCTTATTGCAAGACATAAGCATTCATGTCCGTTAGCTGCAGCTGCTCTGTGTGTGTGTGCGAAAACGGTTTTTGTTATTGCTGAAGTCTGAAATTCCTATCGTACTGCACATGCCAACATCAGCTGAGAATCAGATTGAAGTTGCTGAACGGAAACAAGTAAAGTAAAGCAAAATGCAAATGGCAACTGTATCAAATGAATATTTTAAAAACCTGACTGACAAATCACAGGCGGTAATAAAAGGGCAAATTCCCTCTGCAACCAGAGGTTTTGTTAGAAATTAGACTCAGCATTAGATATCACTGGCAGGGTGCAATTGTAGCATCGGGTAGCATTTGATGAAACAAAATGTGTAAGCTGCGATTTAAAAAGAAATAGTGCTGAAAGGGAGATTATTACATTTTAAAAGGGTTGGGTTAATTCCTTCTGAAATCCTCATGCGATGATAACATTTATTTAGAACATTGAACATTTATCCTAGCGCACTGTGTGTATGTAAAATGACAGCAAAAGCTAATCCTTGACAATATTGTTCATGCATTGCAATTATCTCTTCTGTGCCTTTCGTTGCACAAATCTGTCCAGCTGCTCTCTGAAGCTTACCATAGGGGTTAGTATTCAATTCCCAGGGTCTGTCATACATTTCTGATACTCTGAGACTTCAATTCATCTTCCTGTCATATTCCGCTATCACCTACCAGGCTATTTTACAATAAGGTTTATCTTAAAAGCACAACATAATCATCATCCACCTTGTCATCTGAAAAATATAAATGCTTTATGGTTCACTGATAAATCCACCCAAACATTGGTGGTTACTTTTTTTGAACCGCAGTCTTGTTTCATAGAATATTTATGAATTGACTTTTGTGATGATAATGATCTTCCTAATTGTGTGTTCCATATTGGTTTTCACAGTATGCGGGATGAAATGATGGTTAAATGTCCCAATGTGGTGTCTAAATATTTGGTGTTATGCTGATCTTTAATGTGCATCCTATTTCTGCAGCTCATATGCTAAAATTGCCTTAATGCTTTTATATTTTAGTAGAATAAAAAGAATACATAACCAGAAACATGATGGATCAAACAAAAATGTAACCCTTTGAGGTCGAGCAATAGTATTGCTGCACCAAATATTTTGAATGTGTGAGTTTTTTCAGAGCGTACTTTTCCTGCAGAGGTGTAATGTAGATTTGTCTAATTCCCCAATCATCTTTCTGATACTCAGCCTTCAAAAGTCACTAAATATTAGTAGGTAGAGCTGTGGTTATAAAGTATATATGTATTCTGACTGCTGGTAAGTCTATTCAGAGCTCAAAAAGCAAGACAGGTGAAGTTATTTATTGGAGTAAAGGGAAACCTATTGGAAAATTCGGGGGGTTTGAAGATGTCTAAAATCCTTTAAAGATGCCATACTGGCATCGCGCTGGTGTGTATTCAGCTGAAGTTGGAATAGACCATGAGAGGAACAATCTAATTATTCCCAATTATTTTGCATGCCGTTATGATTTAAAAACACATAGAGCTAGGTTTTCCTGGGGACTTGTGCCATTGTAATGGTGTCTCTACATCGAAGGGACCCTTGAACGGCTCAAAAGACAGAGGAATTTATGGAGTAAGTTGCCCTTGTCAAAAACAGAAAGTATTTATCATAGCTCCTCCATCCCATTCAAATCAATGCGATCGCTGTTTTTCTAAATTTAAGCCAGTTTTCATGCCGCTGCCACTTAGACTTAGAAATATTGGTGCTGGTGGCCTGGCAGTGAGGTGATGTACTGCTCCATGATCGGTATGAAAAACGAATGGCCAAAATCAAATTACATTTCATGGTGTTATTTACCCTTTACTTGGAAGTTTGTTGCTATAATTTTGTGATGCTGACTCTCCTGGGAAGGTGTCATCCGCCTCAAATCAAGGCAATTTTTAATCATTTGTTTATTGGGCCAAATCTTGCTGGAAAAATAACGAGTGTTAATGACGTACGCTGTCATTAATGCGCAAATTGGCCAGCAAGTTCAGGAGATTAAGAGGTACGCCGTGAGTTGCGAATCTCCAGAACTTGCTGGTTGATTTACACCGCTTTGGCATTTGCTTCGCTCAATTGGCATCTCACCATTCACCTCCCTTCCTTTCTGTCTCTTTTCTCTCTCTCTTAATCCAATCTTTCTTTCCCCCACGCTATTTCTCTTTCTGTACCTGATTTGATTCTAATTCCCTCTCCTTCTCTATCGTTCCTCTGTTTATTTTGCAATTCTTAAATTAAATTGGTTAAGGAGATACACTGTTGGTCCCTTGTTCGCTAAGGTCCCAGATGCCCCATTGCCCTCACTATCAGCTCGCACTCCCAACAAGTTACGGCGCAAATTATATTCAAGCTGAAAGGGTGCAGGTAAAAGTCTAACTAATGGCGCACGCCACGAGTTGCAAGATTTGGCCCAATTAATCGTTTATGTAGCCAAGTCAAATAATTTTCTTAATCTTTCTGTCATCGGCACATTACCATTTTAGCAAGACAGCAGTGTTTAATACAAAGCTCGATTGTAGATTAAAATTTATTTAAGAAGTTACACCTCCAGTCACTGAAACTCCCGCAACTCCAGATAGTGAATGTACGGTGTACATCGCCAATCTCGCCATTGCAGGAAAATCTGGGCCCATGAACTTTATTAAGGGCACCCGGCAAGTTACTTTTAAAATTAAGTCTCAGTTCAAATTAAGCTGTTTTGAGTATTGAGTTTAAGTTTAGTTTTAAAATTTTGAACAATAATATTGATGCCTTTGTTTGCTGCACATCCTTAGCTCTTATATAACCACAAGCACTAAAGAGATTCTGGCATACTTTTACAGACAAAAGTTTAATGGGATCATTGAAACCCTTTTTACAATGACTTTAATATAGACATTAACTGTCAATGGTCAGTTTAACCAGGCAGCAATCTTTTTTTGGCAATATTGTACTTTAGCCTCTCAAGAGGGACACCGACACAGTGAGAGATTTGTGCGCTTATTTATCTGTAAGACATAGATAGCAGTGCTTGAGATGTCAACCACACTATAGAAACTGCTCTATTTATATGTTTTCACAGCTGAAAGACAAGGTATTGCCAGCAGTCCCACAGACAAGATAAGCTGCAACCCAAAGTGACAAAGGGCTCCTGAATCGATCATTATTTTTCCACTTCGCCTGACTAACTCGAAAATCACCAACTGTTCACTTCAAAGAAAACACAGCTGCAAGTGACGCAAATACCATTAGGGAGAAAATGATTTTTTTTTTTAAGATTATCATATTACAAAATCAGACTGCAGGTGCAAGTTGTTAATTTTGCAACTCATGATTTAAGCCTGGGAGACGAGGACTTGCTAGCACTTTACTCTGAATCACATCATTGTTAGGCCACTATTAAACATGACAGTCTAGGACTCGGTTAAATGGAGATTCGGTGCTACTGGTTTAGAACAAACATGAGAAAGTAGTCTGGATACAAAGGACTTGACATCAATTATTGAAGCCAATTCAGTATTATGTGAAGGAAATGGAGAAAGTGGCAGTCAATAGGATCATGTTCTGGTTCTTTTCTATCCAATTCCTCCTGCTGATAGTGAAAATCCAATCCATACAGAGAAACAGCCTTACATTACATAACTTTAAAAACTGATTTGATCTGCTTTGTGTATGGTAATGCGTTCGTTATGGACTTACAATGCCAGTTCCACTTTGCTATATATGATTTGTATTGTGGTGATTTGCTCTCTTATCTGGCAACTAAATGTGTCAGCGTAATCCCATGCAGCACGATTTAATTTGCCAATTTTTGCTAATATTGTGCCAGTTTTTAAAAGACTAAAGAACAAAAGCCACAGCAGAGCAAGCTACTGGCCAACTGACCTGAATCTATCAGATATTATTGGAACATACGCTACACGGTTTGTGCTGTCCCCTTGTTCATGCCCAAAGGACCAGCGAGAATGACTGCATAACTTCCTTTATGGATTTACGCAAGCTGAATGGTTTATTTAACTGCTTAATTATGTTTTCCTGAACGGCTGCAAAAGGACACCTGTGGTGTGTTTCTCAGGCCAGTTCTCAGATTTAACCAGGTCAATGGTACATTTATCTATAATTGTTGCTTAGTGTAAACAAGCTGGGTGAAGAAGTAAAACAAAATTAAGCACAATATGAAGTAGCAACTTAATTGAAAAATACATGATGGACTCACAATTACCCAGCAATCAGATGGGCTTTCACAGCTCCATTATGTAATGCTGCTGGACTGATTAATTCCACAGAAGGAGGCAATTTGCTGCCCATTTAAATGTGCAAAGTGGTCCAATTAAAAGAAAATGCACCAAATTAATTTTTCTTTTCCACTTATAGATTTTTCAAACTCTAATTTTGCTTAAACAAATCTTTACACAAGCTATTATTTTCTCAGGTATTATAACTGGAGGCTTAGAAAGTTCCAATTTATTTAGCTCACGTATTACAAATTGTCTTGAAATAAAAATCAGGAACCTTAAAGAAAGAGAAGCTTAATAGAATTTTAATTTGATTATATGCATGTTTTAATATTATGTCTGGTATAAAAGCGCACTTTAAATTTGCATGAACCTGCGACAAAGATGACAAATTGACTAATTTGTATTTAATTGCATTTTAGTAAAAACAAAATTAGCTGGGGTGAAAAGAATAATTGTGCAGGACATATTGAAGAATACAATTTATACAGACATGCTTGGTGTACACATTACATGTTTGTACTATTCCTGCATAAGATACAAGCACACAGATATTGCGTAGTCAACTGGAAGGGTTACTGTCAGTGTACTTAGAATATAAGTTGCAGCAATAGCCCCATTATACTCATTAGAAACACAGCCCAATACTTTCCTTCTCACCGCTAAGTTAAAAGTTGGTACTCTTTATACCAGATAACTGAGAAATGGACAAAAGAGCTGAATTCCAGAGGTGAGGTGAGAGTGACTGCCCTTGACATCAAGGCAGCATTTGATCGAGTGTGGCACCAAGGAGCCCTAGTAAAATTGAAGTCAATGGGAATCAGTGGGAAAACTCTCCACTGGCTCGAGTCATACCTAGCACAAAGGAAGATGGTTGTGGTTGTTGGAGGCCAATCATCTCAGCCTCAGGACATCGCTGCAGGAGTTCCTCAGGGCAGTGTCCTAGGCCCAACCATCTTCAGCTGCTTCATCAATGACCTTCCCTCCATCATAAGGTCAGAAGTGGGGATGTTCGCTGATGATTGCACAGTGTTCAGATCGCAATTCCTCAGATAATGAAGCAGTCTGTGCCTGTATGCAGCAAGACCTGGACAACATTCAAGCTTGGGCTGATAAGTGGCAAGTAATATTTGTGCCACACAAGTACCAGGCGATGGACTATCTCCAACAAGAGAAAGTCTAACCACCTCCCCTTGACATTCAATGGCATTACCATCATCAAATCCCTCACCATCAACATCCTGGGGGTCACCATTGACCAGAAACTTAACTGAACCAGTCACATAAATACTGTGGCTACAAGAGCAGGTCAGATGCTGTGTATTCTGCAGCGAGTGACTCACCTCCTGACTCCCCAAAGCCTTTCCACCATCTACAAAGCACAGATCAGGAGTGGGATGGAATACTCTCCACTTGCCTGGATGAGTGCAGCTCCAACAACACTCAAGAAGCTCGAAACCATCCAGGACAAAGCAGCCTGCTTGATTGGCACCTCATCCACCACCTTAAACATTCACTTCCCTCCACCACCAGCGTACCGTGGCTGCAGTATGCACCATCTACAAGATGCACTGCAGCAATTCGCCAAGGCTTCTTCGACAGCACCTCTCAAACCCGCAACCACTTCCACCTAGAAGGACAAGGGCAGCAGACGCATGGGAACACCACCACCTCCAAGTTCCCCACCAAGTCACACATTATACTGACTTGGAAATATATCATCGTTCCTTCATCGTCGCTGGGTCAAAATCCTGGAACTCCCTCCCTGCATTCATCCAGGCAAGTGGAAAGTATTCCTCCCTAACAGCACCTTCACCACACAGACTGCAGCAATTCAAGAAGGCAACTCACCACCGCCTTCTCAAGGGCAATTGTGTATGGGCAATAAATGCTGGCCTTGCCAGCAACGCCCACATCCTGTGAGTGAATAAAAAAAAGTTAAACTACAGAATTAAGAATTTTTATACCTTACAATATCTTCATTTTGTGACTTTTCTGTTAGAGATTATAAGCTATGTTCCCTCACCCATGTTTCCTTCTGGTACAATCTGTCATTCACTCTACTGTCTACTGCCTGACATACTTGTATTGGGTTTCTCAATTTTGATATATATCTACCTACCTACCACAATCAAAATAACTACTGAAATTATAGTGAGCACATTTTCCGACATCATCTGCTTAGATTTGCATTTATTCTCTGGTGAATACTCATGAGAAGAGCAGGTATTTGGCAATGGAGCGGATTTATTTTTGGAGTCGCCTACCTTCACAAGCGGTAGAGGAGAATACTCGATTAAAAGTGATTATAAGCTCTTTGAAGAGTTGGTATTAATTTTGATCTTAAAAATATGCCCTGTATTGAATTTAAAGAAAGAACTGATCTATTCTGGGCAAATTCAGTTCTGGATGCAAAATTGGTCTTTTAAGAAAATGCCACAATATAATGAAACAAATTGGCACATGTTATCCATTCTGCACATTTTCAAAATTATGCAATAAAAGATTGGATATCTCAATCTATCTGGGTCATCATATCAATTAGAAACTGTAAATTAATAATTCTTTTAAAATATTGGTTTAATCTTTTTCCTTTATTCGTTGTATTCATCAAGATGACGGATGTGAGTACGCCTCTGCTTTTATTACCTAGTCTTTGCATCAAGCATTTGGAGATCGGCTATAGCAAAGACAGCTACCCTGCCCCATGATGCCCCCTCTCCCCACCCTAATCATAGAAAAGCAATCCATTACTCCACCAGTGTGAATTTCAGGACCCACAAGGAAAGTCTAGGCCTCTCCTGCCCCGGGTTCCCACCATTCCCGATCACAAGACCCTCCATAAACCTCTTCCCTGCAAATTACCCAAATGCAGGGGACCATTCCTTCGGTCCCACCCGGCAGCCTCCTACCGGCCAAAATTCCAGTCCCACCCATAGGCCAGCTGTCACTTCCTGCCAATTTTGGCTGTGCAACTGACCAGGGACATGCAGATGAAACCCAGGAGTTACATTCGCCTAGGCCTCGCGCTGTCGAGGTCATGGGGTCCTCTGTTAGTACCTGTCTTTAGACTCTTCCTGAGTGACTGGTTGTACAGATATCTCTTCTGCCGTTTGGTTGTCATTGTCTATGTACTCAGTTAGTGCCAGTTGTCTTCTCCTGCCTACCCCGTGGGGAGCTCTTTGCAGTGAAAAGTTGTGTTACTGCATGTTTCCCAGGTGGAAGTAAATGAATTGAGTAGCCTGTGCAAGCAAGGCACCTGTAACCTGCATGATGCAACTGTGCAGTGAAGGTTGGGGAGATTTGTCAAACATCTCCTGCTGTTGCTTGAAAGGAATCTATGGAGTAAATGTTCAAGGCAGAAGGTTCCCTGGCAGTTGTTCCTGTGGTGGAAGGAGTACCTGGTGTGGCTTCAGGAATGTGCATATTTATGTTGTGGCTTCCTTAAGAAAGTTGAGCAAGATAGTGTGCTTTACTGATAATAGAGTTCAGAAGGCTCAGTGTATAATGTCCTCAGCAATATTACTGTATGGGTCCTCGTTCTTATGTAAGACCTAAGGCTGCTTGAGCCCAAGGCTGCTAAAGAAGAAAAGTTATTTAAAAACAGAAAATGTTGGAAACACTCAGCAGGTCAGGCAACATCCATGTAGAGAGAAACAGAGTTAACGGGGGCAATTTTGCCAGCCCTGGGGAGGCGGGACTGCCGGGAAAATGGCAGGAACTGGGAGCAGGTACTGAACCTGCCCCCAACCCGCCTCAGTGCCATCTTCCCAGGAGGCGGGTCCCCGACTCACGCTGGGACCCGTCTCCTCGAGGCAGGAAGGGGATTACAGCCACTTAACTGCCTATTAACAGGTAGTTAACAGGCAGTTAAGAGGATAATCCCCATTTTTCCAACACAAGTGCGGGCTTCCCGACGTCGGGAAACCCCGCCAGGGTCAGCGAGGCGAGCAGTGGGTCTGCGGGGGTCAGAGGGTTCGAAAAGTGCGCTGTGGAGGTGAGTGATGGGTGCAAGTGTGGAGAGGTAAATATGTGAGGTGAGTGAAAAGTCTTAGAAATAGTTTCCTTACCTTTGTTTCTTCCTGCAGGCTTCAATCGTTGGAGATCTGGAGGCTCCGGCATCTCCACGGCAGAGATGACAGAATGGCTGCTGCATTCTCCGATGCAACAGCCATCTGATTTCTGCTCAGGAAATAGGTTTGGTGAGTCTTGAGTACAAGGACTCACCAAAGAACAGAGATTGTCAGTGTTTGACAGCTTCTCAAAGCTGTCAAACGATGACAATTCATCTGTCAAAATTTTTTGACAGAGGAAACATCATACGAACACTGGCATAACATAAAGGAATTACCCCAAGGGTTAGAGTAAAGCTCTCCTTCTTGGTGCAGGTGTGAGCTTTGATACAGACTGGAGATTGATCCTGGTCTATACAGCTTCGTTACTTGCTGAACATTATGGCGGACAGAAAGCGTGTGCTCATTATGAGCCTATTGGTATAGGCAAAACAATAGGTGTCCAGGGCCCGTGCCTGAAACAGATTATAGTTCCTTTGCACATGCAAATAAGTAGCTTAACGCCTGTTTGAGGCCTCATTTGTAAAATTGAACTGTCATAAACGCAACTGGTGCTGCGTTCAGGAAAACACTGCATGCGGGAGTGCTCCTCCCAGCTCCACTTTAAAACAATGGGCCTCTGCTGGCCACCACTTGCCCCATTCTCAATCATTGCCTCTCTCCCTGAACGCCACCTCCCCTCTTCTGAGCGCCGCCTCGACACCCTTCCCAATTGCCCCCCCACATCCCGGTCACCCCCTCCCAGTCGCTGCTCTCTCCTAGTCAGCACCCTCCCAACCGCCCTTCTCCCAGTCGTCCCCCTCCCGATCATCCATCTCCCAGTTACCCCACTCCCGATTGTCCCCCATCCCGGTCGCCCCCCTCCCGATCACCCCTTTCCCAGTTGCCCCATTCCTGATCGCCTTGGCTTCCCCTTTAAGTACTTACCCGAGGGACACTGCAAAATTCCATGTGTCTTCACGGCGAGCTGCCTCGGGATGCCAAGCAGCTGTCCGCAGCTTAAATGAGGCCCGAGGCCCAATATCAAGTGCGCAGAGCATGGCTGAAGGCACAGCCGCCAAATGTTGGGCAAAAGAATGGGGGAAGTACAAAAGGCCAGAGTCAGAGGAACAGAAAGTTGGGGGGAGGTTGTTGGGCTGAAGGAGGTTACAGAGAAAGGGCAAGCCCTGGAAGGGATTTAAACACAATGATGAGACCTTTAAATTTGAAGCATTGGGGGACCGGGATTCAATGTAGGCCAATGATCACAGGGGTGATGGGTGAGTGAGACGTGGTGTGGGATAGGAAATGGATGAGTAGAATTTTATAGAGGATGAAGGATGGGAATCCAGCCAGGTGAGAATTGAAATAGTTGAGCCCAGTGGTGATAAAGGCATCGATGAAGGCTTCAGTGGCAGATGAGCTGAGGCAGTGACAGAGGTGGGTGATGCTATGGAGGTGGAACTAGATGGTCTTTGTGTTGGAGAGGATATACGGTTGGAAGCTCAACCCGGGTCAAATAGGGCACCGGTATTGCAGTGTGTTTCAGCTTAAAATCAGTGGTGAGGGTGCAGAATTTGTAGAATCTATATAGGCAGGGCAGAAACCTGATTGGAGAGATTCAAACCTGAGTAGAGGAAAAATGGGCATGGATTTGGGAGGTGATAACATGTTCAATAGTTGAAACACTAATAAGTGATTTAATGATCCTGTTTAAAGGAGCAGCTTGTCTCATTTTCCACCCATACATGATGTATGGCTGTACTGAAAAATTTACAGCCACCATTAGAAATGCTTCAAACTTTTGAAATCCTCACCTGGAATTTCTGTGATACAAAAATTAAAAGCAGTTCAATTATTATAAAAATAATTATTAGAATGCAATAATTATTATTAATAATGCAATTCTGTAGATCCCCCCCCACCCAATGCACACTGCAGGTTGTATGTGGAGTCATTAATAAGATGTTTAGTAGATGCTTTGTATTGAAATAAGTTGTAGACAAATGTGGAATGGATGCCAATAAATTAAAAAAACTTTAAAATCATTCTGATGATTACAGGACCTAAAGACAAAAATGAAATAAATTGTTACAATCAAATTCTTTTACTTCCCGTCCCTGTCTCAGCACCTACTAATCACAGCATTACAATGATTAGAATGCTATCAGCTAGCTGCCAAGAACAGTTAAGCAGGAAATTTAATGGAAGTAATAATGCTATATACCCATAGCTGCAATTTTACTATGGCAATTACTTTAGAAGATGTGGTAATATTCATTACGATACTAAAAGGTTTTAAATGGTGTGTCAACAAATAGTTTTGACGGAAAACCTTCATTATCTAACGTTTTTTCTTATGCTATAATCATTTAGATTACACAATGTTATAATATTTGTAAGCCCATATCCTTTTTCTTAGAGGAAGTTTTTGACTGAATTCCAAAACTGAAGTCAATGGAAAAGAAAATTAGATGGGGTATAAAATGGGCTGCCGATTCACTATTGCCTGTTTTGCACTACCACCCCCATAAATTGTCCCAGTGGTGTTCTGAGAAATACTGATTCATCTATGACTATGCTTTTCATATATTAATATTAAAAATAAAACCTCAGAGTAAAGAACAATGTTAATTTGTAAGTGCTAGAGCAATAGGAAGTGCAAGGCTAAGCAGGGAGTAATGCGAGATGTGAGTTAGGAGGCTTACCTTAGCTAGCCTTGTGAGGTCATTAAAAAAATGTTGGCATTGCAGCCATGTCCTGGGGGCGATGCTACTGGCACTCACCTGATCTGCCACCTCTGCATAGGCAGCTTCCTTTGACATCTTCCTACTGCCTGGTGGATATAAGATGTCCCTCCTGTTGCCAATCTCCTCCACCAATAACTGCAATGCAGGGTCAGAAAAACGGTGTGGGGGGTGGGGGGATTGCTCTTGCAGCTTCTCCTCTGTCTGCCATTATTGACAATCTTCAGTCCCAGTTGCCTGCACTCAAAGTGCACCTTCCCTTTAAGAGGTGCAGGCTGTCTTTAAATGGCATCAGCAATGCACGATATTAATGGCCCCCAGTAGGCAAGCTGCCAATAAACAATGAGAGTAGCAAGTACCATTGGCAGCCACCTATTTTATTTAAATTAAACAGGGGGCCTCCAAGCACGGCGTCCCATTCTGCACCCAAAAATGGACTTAAACCAATTTCTATCCCAATATGTTTTACATTAGTTTCTAGTGTGAATTTAGCAATAATATACAAAACACTTAAACAGTGTGCGATGTATCACAATAGGATATTGCTGGCTTTCCAAACTCAAACTGTTGCCGTAGGGGTTTGGAATTTCATTTGCATGTTATCTTCAATTTTTCATTTAAATAAGGATGGAAGTAGTCTCTAAAGATGCTTCATCTGATCAAAAGCACTTAAGATACTTGTTATAGGATCCTACGGACCTGCATAGGTAATCAACATAGACTTTAAGCTACTTCTAAAGTTTTCTTATTAAATCAGTTAAAAGATGAAACAAAAAGACAATGGCCTTTCTGTATCTCAATATGTATAAGGGTCAAACCTTACATATTCAAACAACACCTGGTATATGTAATATGGTAGACTAGATATTTTCAGTTTCAATAGCTCATCTCTAACTATCATTATAATTATCTTCACGATCACGTCTGTCTTCATATTTGGCTAGTCAGTAGACATCTTCCCATCCAAGGCTTCAATTGATTATTTTATGAAGATGCTACCTTATGTTAATGGAAATCTGTTGTTCTTACAATAGTGTCACTCTTTCACTTAGAATATTGAAGTTGCTACCTCAGGGACTCAGCACAAACCAGATTGATGCCATTACCCAGTAAACCATCAGGGAATCATGACAGATCAAGGCTTGGTGCCTTGACACACTGCACCCACAGAGGGCGACTCACTTAAAAAGGCCAACTTATGTTGAATTTGCGAGGTTTGTTTTGTGGCATGCTTTAGTATTTTTTACATAGAATGATATATAATTTACAGCACATAAACATGCCATTCGGCCCATCTGGTCTATGCAGGTGTTTATGCTCCACACGAGCCTCCTCCCACCCTACTTCATCTAACTCTATCTGCATATCCTTCTATTCATTTCTCCCTCGTGTACTTATTTCGTTTCCCCAAAGGCATCTATGCTATTTGGCTCAACTGCTCCATGTGGTAGCGAGTTCCACATTCTAACCACTCTCTGGGTAAAGAAGTTTCTCTTGAATTCTTTATTGGATTTATTAGTGACTATCTTATATTTATGGCCCCTAGTTTTGGACTCCCCCACAAGTGGCCACAAGTTTGATGAGGTTGTTGATCCAATGAATGTTTGCGCCTGTGGGCTGACAATTGAGGAATTAGATATGATGATATTTTATTGTAACATTAAGAAACTGAGTGTACTGCTAACTTTTGATCCATCTGATACAAGGCACCTGGAGTAAGCAGGAAGATCCTCTTTTTATGGCCAGGGCATGTCTCTACTAATTCCTGCCATGCCCATGTAATCCAAGTTCCCTCTGTGCCATTTGCATTTGCATTTTGGCTGCCGCTCCAAATACGAGCCCATAACTTCAACCTGCTTTCTTTTTCTCTTGGTCTTTCTTGGGCCATTCTCTCCTGTCTCCTCCCCTTGCTGTTGTCCAGTTATGCCACCTTTCATTTCTCCTCTCCAATCCCTACCCCAGCCCATCACTACTCCTTTGTCTTCCTACTCTCCTGCCACCATTCCATCCTTGTTTATCACCGATCTTCCTGTCCAGGGTGTCTACTGGGGGCTAACCTTTCCAACCTCCTTCCCATCCCGCTCACCTCACTCGCCATTGCCTTCTTGGATTCCTCCAGAATGTCCATTCACTCATGAAAAAGGCTCGCCATCTATTAACTTTTTGTGTATGATTACATTGACATCCTGGTTTTGACTGAAACTTGGCTCACATGTGGTGACATCATTCCCCTTACCAAAGCATTCCCACCTACCTGGCTACCCTTGCCACCTGCCCTGCCCTGCCCAAACCACCATGGTGGTGGTGTGCCCCTTATCACTAAGTCACACTTTGATCCCTTTCTACTCCTTTGACACTTTCTCCTCCTTTGAGCACCTCACCTTGTACCACCCCCTCACATTCTCGTTGTCTTTCATGCCTCCAAGTCCCATCCTGAGTTTCTCACTGAGATAACTTCTCTCCTTTTCTTCCTCAGCCTCTGCACTGAGTACCTCATTCTCAGTGGCTTTAATCTCCATCTCAGCTCCCATTGCCCTCCATCCTCTGAATTCACTGCTCTCCTGTCTGCTCTAAGGTGTTGGCTGTGGCTCAGTGGTAATACTCTTGCCTCTGAGTCAGAAGGTTGTGGGGTCACGTCCCATACCAGAGACTTAAGAGCAATTCCTAGGCTGACACTACAGTGCAGTACTGAGCGAGTACTGCACTGTTGGAGGTGCCATCTGAGATATTAAACCAAGGTCCTGTCTATCCTCGCAGGTGGATGTAAAAGATAACATGACACTATGTCAAAGAAGGGCAGGGGAGTTATCCCTAGTGGTCAGGCCAATATTTATCCCTCAACCAACATCACGAAAACAGATTAATTGGTCATTATCACATTGCTTTTTGTGGGACCTTGCTGTGTACAAATTAGCTACCTCGTTTCCAACATTACAACACTACACTTCAAAAAGTATTTAATTTGCTAAAAAGTGCTTTGGGATGTCCAGAGGTCGTGAAAGGCGCTATATAAAATGCAAGTCTCTCTTTTCTTTAACTCTGTGTTTAGTAAGTTCTAGTTGTTCTGTTGCACCACTTGTAAAAAAAATCAATCCTATAAAGATAAGGAAATCTTAAAATGTTATTGGATTTATTGCAAATTAAATAAATTGTTATGTTTAAATTGCTATTTCACTGTCAGCTTACTAGTATAACTCAGTTGTTTGAATGTCTTTGCTTCATATTACGCAGAAAACGTAGGCTACTGTATATGCAAACATGAAAATTAATTGTAGATTTTTTAAAGTTATTCCATTCTATGGTATTTCCTCAACATTAAAAATTCTTACAGCTTAAAGACAATTTAAGATGACATGGACATTTTAAATCTCCAATATGTGGTTTGCGTGTGGCTATTCCGAACAATTTTCAAATGCAACTTGTAAAACCCAAAACGGAACAAGGCTTTGCAACAACAGATGAGTTTGCTGGACCAGCCGAACTGCTCTGTCTCAGCTGCCCAATTTGTGGTTGCTGCGGCAACCCCGTGCCGGAAGTGACGCTGGTGTAGCAGGCTGGAGCGCCGGGTCGGGGTAAGAGAGCGGCTCCGCGAACCCTTTCCTCACAGTGGCGGCACCGCCTGGCCCCCTACCGATCAGCGCGGCTCCTCGGCAATTAGAGTCTGTATCGATAGAGAAAACTTCAACATACCGGCCGCTCCTCCCCTCCCCTCCCCCCCAC